>OZ007498.1:107152737-107160237 GCA_963931805.1 Microdon myrmicae | reverse complement strand
ACAAATCGAATAGAATAGTTGTAATTAAAAAAGTTGAGAAAAATGTCAACAGTTAATTGAAGTTGCAAGGTTAAAAATGAATGCACACTGATTCGATACGACTGATAACTATTCGGATAAACTGATTAATGCAACTGACTGTCAATAAACAAACGTAAAACTATATATGGCAACAATTAAACTAAAAAGTATACTCAATAAACAACATAAGTCACCTATCATAATGACTTCCTCCGCTTTTTAAAGTCAACAGGACGATTTGCCTTAAAGGCGCTACTGGTTGTGTAATTCAAACTCTTAAGGGGCTAACAACTGATGCGTGAATTCAAAAACCTTAAGGTAACAATGTTACAAGATGGAATTTTAAGTTACAAACCACTTAAGAAAGCTGAATTGTAGTTTAATATGCGTACACGGTAACTGAAGAATATGCTACGATCACAAAATAAAAGGTTAATTGAAGATATCGAGACGCATTGTCAAAAAGATGTCTAGATTTTTTTGGCATTCTAAAAGTGCTCTTAAAGTCAAATCTGTTTGTTTAATCTTCTTATGATATGTAAATAATAATAATATCTAATTATGATATGTAAATATGTAAATAACATTATTGTTAAACAGTAATTAAACACAACAAAACAGAACACAATTAGTTAAAATTGACATTATTTTAGACCAGAATGGTAACAAATTCGATCACTATTTTAATATTTAAAGTAAATTATTTGCTGCGACGTATTAGTTTTAACAATAGTTTTACAGAAAAGGTTGATCTTTAAGGTTTTAGTAAACATTACAATTTTGAAAAAAATCGCTTTTTTTAATATACTTTTCTTGGGACAGGCTAACCTATAGCGCCCACACGGCGCCCCGAGGTGATACTACATAACTGTTGCACTTCTTCTTAAACAGCTGCACGTTGTAACGCTCCAGAAATACTTGTGCGTAGAGGGAATTCCACAGCTTTCCCGCTCTGTGACGGAACAGATTCTGATACAGAGATGTTTCCGCTGTCGGGAGATAAACCGCAAATTGGTGCGATCCGCCGGATTGTCATGTGGAGTGCATATAAACCGCGTTGCGCACAACAATACAACGTATCTCCGAAGAACAGTACCTGTGATAATATCTGTAAAACCGACAGCGGTAAGCTACGCTCCTTCGATGTAATAGCAACTGTAGTCCCGACGTCAGCACCGTCTCCCTGATCAGGCGGATCGGTCGACTCTGTATTCTCTCAAGTAAGCCAGGGGTGTGTTTAGGAGCAGACCTCCAAGAGCAATAATCGATCGCAGGTCTAATTTGGGACTTATATAGGAGAAGAAGTTGAGCCGGAATTAAATATTTCTTGGCTTTAAAAAGATCTAAGTTTTCCAGAAGCGGACCTGGCGATGTTCGACACGTGTTTATGCCACGATACATTCCCACCGTGGCGCTGAGTAATTTCAAGCTTTTCCCGGATTCGGGGGCCTGGCAATTCATCATCAGCTGTGAAACCGATGATCCACTTTTCTTTGGTAATGTTGTATATTGTGTCTTCGTTGCATTGACGTCGACCAGGTTGGGCCCCCCACTGCAATATCTTACCATATCCCGAATCAGAGTGTCGTTCTGGGTATATTTCAGCTGGTGCAACGTTGATGCAAGCGTACTATCATCCGCAAAACCGAACACTTTGTTATTCGTTGAAACCAACAAATCATTAATGTGAAGCAAAAACAAGGTTGGAGCCAAAATAGAACCTTGAGGCATTCTGGAATTAACCCGATACAGATCCGAAGACTCTCTGTTCTCAACAACCCGCATCGATCTATCCTTGGGAGTTCCTCGTCCAGTCGCAAAGCTGCTGGAAAGGTCTGTATGAACGAAGTTTGTTCAACAATGCCCGGTGCCAGACTTGGTCAAAAACGTCGGAGATATTCAATGCGTCCGCCCATGACTCACTATGCCCCTCAATCCGAAATGTCTATATATCGGCTATAAGGGCCAAAAGGTCTGTAGTACAGCGCCTGCCACAGAATCCGATTATTCAGAAGTCCGTTGCATTTCAAATACTTAATTAAATCGGTATTGATGACCTTTTCCATCACCTTAGATTACATAGACAGTAATACTATCGGCCGATAATTTTGTTGGAGACACTTCCCCCCCTTTTTTCCAGGAGAATGACATAAGATAAGCGGAAGAGTTTGTTAAGACGACCGGGAAGTAACGCGCACCGAAGATGAGCTCTTGCGGTTCAGTAGGGCTATCTCCCACAGAGACCGGGACGATAGCATTGGACGGCGTCAACAGTTCTGATGGTTGAACGGCGTATAAATACCTGGATACCAACGTCGGTACAATAACAATATCGTCAGCACAAACTTTGTAGAAAGAATTAGGGTAGTATAAGATTTAAGTTTAGTTAAACTAGGTTCTTGTTATAAATAAATATAAAAAAAAAAAGTATGTATGTATTTAAAAAAAAATTATGTAGAAAAAGGAAACCTTTTAAGAAAAAACAAAAAAAAATTTTCAAGTATCATAAGTACAGCCACAAACAAAGTTCTGTCGCCGAGAGGCAAATTATACAATAGTTATGTAATGTTTAGCTTAGAGCGTCTGCGTAGGACCAGTAAGTTATAATATAAGATAATTTTGCTAGAATTTAAGCATTTTTTGTCTAGCATGTAATTTAGAAACTAAGAAGATAAAAAGAAAATAAAAATATGTTTTAAAAATGAAAATGAAATGAAATGAGAGTTTGCTAAGAACTGGGGCTAGTTTTGGAGCACAGTTCTTAATTACTATTGCTAGTATTCCGTCCGGGCCGGTTGCCTTCTTATAGTCCACTCCACGTAGGATGCGTTAAATTATACGCGAGGGGAACCTCACATCCGACATCGAAGACCACGCCGGCGCGACCACAGCTGACTTCAAAGACCGGCATCGAGGTTTGAATTCACGGAAAGTAAATTTGCGAAGTCATTAGCTTTATCTTTTGCATTTGTTATTAGTGTTCTGATGCCCCTCATTAACGGAGGAAAACAGGAGGAAGCGAAGTTACCGCCGACAGCCCTTGCCATTGAGCAGAAACTACCCGAACAAGGTGGGTACTCAGAAGTTTATGGGTCACTTTGTCGTTGTAGGCCTTCTTCGCAAGATCGATCGCCTAGTTGGACACGTTTGTGATTCTAACGAAATTCGTTCTGTTAACTTCGGTGGGATTGGAGCGCCATTGGTTAAAAGCTCTATTTTTGCCACTGTAATCTGCTCGCAGTTTTCATCAAACCAAGTCCTATCAAATGAATTTCGTTAGATGGAATGTGGAATGTAGATCAGCATACTGAGAAGAATAAGCTCTATGACCACCTCCGCCCATGCTTTAACATCACAATGTTCAAAGCACACCTCCGACCATGGAAAGGATGCGAAGAAATCTCGCAAATCGTCCCAGTTTTACAGTCCCATACCTCCATATATGACGAAGGCGTGTGGCGTACGTTCCTCACTATCGTCGCAATACGCTACAGGTGTTTAGGTCGGTTGTTCGCCTAAAATGCAAGTGGTTGCAGTGATCTAAGTTTCTCAGTGGCGCAGCAACCTCCACGATATAAGTTCACGATTCGGATGTCAAAAATAGATCCAGAGTGTTCACATAATCACCCCGAATATCCGGCGCTCGCGTAGGTTACTCTACGAATTGAGTCAAATTACGGCTAACAACGAGCATCTCCGCTAGCCTGCCAGCTTCGTCGGTTCTATTAGAATTTTACAAGCAGCCGGAGTTAAAATCGCCATGGTCGGCAATTTCAATTTCAGAAGCCGGGTGATTGATCTGTATTCGGTCGACGATACGTGAAAGATGTTCGAAAAATGTAGCTGATCGATCATAATTCGGGGAGCGGTAACGACAACAAAGAAATTTAACAGAATTCCTCAGCACGGTCCTCAATCACATGATGCTCATGTTATTGGGTTCCAACGTCTATATTCTCTACATTCATACGCGATGATGAATTTCTCAAAGTTCGGTTATTTATCATAATATTTGCATGATGTTCCCCTCGCCAAGTCCGTCTAGCTGGGAGTATATTCTAACGCTTCACTCACAGGCCAGGTAATGTGTACTAGTACCCTAAATCCTAGTGTAAGCTTGGGGTATCCCATGGATTTTAATGAAGTAAGGTATGTTATTATTGAAATTAAAAATAATGTTTATATACTTTATATATTCTCTACTATTACAAATAATGCTTTCTACTCAATGACAGATCAATTGTTGATAAAATTTGTACAATTAATGAAAGCTTTCACTTTGTTGGTTGTGGTCATGTACTTTATCCTTGCACTTTTATTTACAACATAATTCACCGCAATTGCAGGATCATTATTCGTTTTATTTTATGCTTAGTTTACACTACACTGCAATGGTAATTTCATAATTCCCCGTCATTAGCATCGATCTACGATATGCCGTGCACAAACTTTCCCTTAATTTAAAATACGACCGTCTTCACTGACGATTTATGATTGACTCTAGTTTATTTTTTATTTAAAAACACAACCGTTTTTTAAAATATGTTATATAATATAATATCCGACTATAGTAGTCAGAGATTTATGAAGTACTCCAATTTTATTTACAAATACCAAAGGATAGAAAAAACGTTGCTTCTTAGAATCTCCTTTCTTTTTATTTCAATTTAATACGTTAATGTTTTCTTTTAAATAAAATCCTATTGCCCTTTATTATTTGGTTTGGATAGTTTATATCGGGTTTTCCAATAGGGACTTGATAACTTTGAATTTAATTTGTGAACGCACCCTTTCGCGGTGGCCATATAAACGAAGTCGAGTTCCGTTCATAAATGTTTTGATTGTACTTCAAGCCGATAATCAAGTTTTTGAAATATCTCAAATGGTTTGCGTTTTATTTAAAAAGAAGGTTGTCAAAGTCCCTATTGGAAAACCCAATATATAATATAATATTTGAATTTAATTTGTGAGCGTACCCTTTCGCGGTGGCCATATGAACGAAGTCGAGTTCCATTCATAAATGTTTTGATTTTAGTTCAAGCCGATAATAAAGTTTTTGAAATATCTCAAATGGTTTGCGTTTTATTTAGGAGTATAGGTAGTTAGGGGTCCTCAATAGTATAGTGGTTAGTATACCCGCCTGTTACACGGGAAATCGGGGTTCGATTCCCCTTCGGGGAGCCTCCGGCGCAAGACTAATGACCTTGCCCGGAAAAAAAAAGCATTATGGAAAATTTAACAAGCCTCAGGACTTGCTAAATAAGGCCAAGACCGATTCCCGGTTGTAGTGCCGATGATGATGATGATGATGGTAGGTAGTTAGGAATTATGGAGTATTAAAAAAAAGTTGTCAAGTCCCTATTGGAAAACCCGATATAAAAGTCACAAAATCACGTATTTTACGTTGTTTCTTAAAACCTTTTTCTTTTTATTTCAATTTAATATGTTACTGTTTTCTATTAAACAAAATACTATTGTTAATATTGTTCACACCGGAGGTATGCAATGTGAATTACGGACGATGTCGAACTTCAAAAATTTACTTTTTTGACATTTGTGAAGATGAAGAAATGACGTTCCGACGTCGTTTTCAATTTACATTGTACACCTATAGTGTGAAAACGTGTCGTAGTTTTGGCATATCTAACGGGCTTATAAACACATAACAAGTAACGTATAGTGCACTGGACACCGAGAAATGCTTCTAACAAAAACTATAATGCTAGGAAACGTAAATTAATTTAAGCCCACTTTTCATATATTCTCCTTCCTTGAGCATGTAGTGCTCGGGAAAGCCCTACAATTTCCCTATCCCATAGAAACAATCTCCTTCCCCCACATGCAAATCCCTACAACCAAATCAACAATAAATTCAATGTCAACCAAATCGAACAAAACGTTCAAACTCTCAAACATTGAATTCAATTCAATTCAAATTCCTACAAGATCCAAAGCCCAAAATGTGCATGTGTCTAAACAAAGGCATATCTATTTTCCGCCGACACACAATTCAAGCAATCATAAACATCCTAATGCATATCTTCACATGCCAGATGTTTTATGACTTGTAAATGCACACTGTTTAGACACATGCACATTTTGGGCTTTGGATCTTGTAGGAATTTGAACTGAATTGAATTCAATGTCAACCAAATCGAACTAAACGTTCAAACTCTTAAACATTGAATTCAATTCAATTCAAATTGCTACAAGATCCAAACCCCAAAATGTGGACGTGTCTAAACAAAGGCATACCTATTTTCCGCCGACACAATTTCAAGATACAAAATCTCGATTTGGTTTCATTTAAAAGGAAGATGCATCGCGATCTCCGGGAATATTCGCCTCAACCCAACCAAAACCCAGCTAACAGTGTTTAAGGGCAAAAACGCTCACTGCACAAACAACACTAAACGTTGCCACAACAAAATTAAACTAAATCTTGATAACACCCTCATAAAACCTCCCAAAACCCTAAAATATCTGGGAGTAACCCTTTCCAACAACTGGTCATTCTCAACCCACATCAAAAATTCTCTTCAAAAAGCCTCAATACAGCTTAACCTGTACAGACGAGTGTTACGAAAACCTAAAGGCCACTCTCTTAAGGTCAAACAGCTCATCTACAAACAGATAATCAGACCTACTCTTACATATGCCTGCCCATTATGGTACCACATCTCACCCTCCCAAATGGAAAAATTACGAGTGTTTGAACGAAAATGTTTCCGGTTTATCACTGGCTTACACCGCAAAACCCACTCATATAGATACCATTGTCACAACGACCTTTACAACACCGCAGGCATCGAACGACTGGATAGACGGATGCTAGAACTGTCGATAAATTTCATAGAAAACCTTCCTAACAATCCCAACCCGATAATAACGGACCTACCATCACCCTCCTCCAATACGGGAGCTCACTACCGTAATTGTCTCCAAATCAGGACCCTCTTCGCCGCAGGCAGACTGGTTAACGATCTAAACGAGATCGTGTACCACAACACCGAACTGCCACCCAATCATTTCAAATACAGCAACATCCAACCATTCTCCAAGATCCTTACCTTTAACACAGAACCGAATGGCTCTCCCCTCCTTCAAGAACATACCTGATCCTATCCCTTACTACCCTCAAACACAACAAGAAATCCCACATCCATAACTAAAAATTGTAAATATTATTTTTAAGTCAAATTCGAATTGTCACTATCATTGCAATATCAAATATTGTAAATTGTATACTCGTATAAGATTAGATTAAGTTAGATTAAGTTATGTTAAGTAATTTTAAGTAGGCTAAGTTAAAATAGACAGAGTTCCTGGTTTTTTCTGACCTTTTCCAGGAAAAACAAAATTACCAATATATATATATATATATATATATCTATATATATATATATATATATATATATATATATATATATATATATCTATATATATATATATATATATATATATATATATCTATATATA
>OZ007498.1:107119735-107152537 GCA_963931805.1 Microdon myrmicae | reverse complement strand
TATATATATATATATATATATATATATATATATATATATATATATATTATATATATATATATTATATATATATATATATATATATATATATATATATATATATATATCCCATAAATCTTAAGCACATATAAAAAAGAATTGTTTGAAAAATGTTAACAAATAACATGTAAACAGTTAATATGTAACAAATCTGTTATAAGTTAGCTGTATTACTTATTGTAACTATTCATTTTTGGTCAAATAAATAGTTTTGAGGAAAAAAAAAAAACCATCTCCGGGAAGCAATTGATTAACGTACATGGTCCCCGGCGGAAGTGCTGCAGGAGACGAACAGGGCAAGTAACTTCATAGGTTCTTGGTGGTGGTGTCCCTACCAGAATCGTCTTTTCTTTTTTCAAATAAATAAAGTAAAAGTGAATTTTCTAAATAAAAACTATTTTATTATTTGGAATTGTGCGTTCTTTACAAAATGTTGGCTGATCCAGCACAGGCGACGATTTCTAACATGGAACCGGTGGGTAGAGAGGTGGCACGCCCACAAAACAAATCGTTGCAGCTTCTCGATTTTGAGCATCACCAGAAGGCGCTGGGTTCCACGGCGCAGGTAAGCTATTCCTGGAACGACGTCCCACGAACGATTGGTCGCTACTCTTCCCTCAGGTTTGAGGAAGCACTGCGGCGACCGCAACGGGTCCCCCCAGGAGCGGTCAATAGAGATCCCTCATCCTTTTCAGGACCAGGAGACATGCTACCTACCAACAAACACGCACCATACTTTTACATTTCATGATACCTTAAAAACACTATTTTTTAAGCCCGGTTTGGTGAAAACTAAAAGAAAACACATTCGACTTTAAATTTTTTCCTCTCTGTCGTAACCTATGTCGACCTACCGATTACATCCGCCGACGATATAGCACGGAAGTTCCTGTCTGGAAAACTCTATCACCGAATTTCAGTCTTAGGTAAACACAAGATACTCAAATGCACTTATCAGTTCACGCGACCAGTTGTCTATGGAATCCGAAGTAAACATCCGAGAGCGTTTGTAAATGAGTTTCGAGCTGGGTTTACACGGGCGTGGTGTGAGTGCAGTGCGGGAAAAATCCCTATCTCTCCTTTCTTAACGTCTGTTACTTCTTATTCACACCGCGTCCCTCAAGCATCGCAACTCTCGAATTTTTTCTAATCATTTATAGGAAAGTGGCGTATTCGTCATCCAGAGGATGTGATCTGTAACGGATTCAGTGGGGTAAATACTACAAAGGCTTGACACCTATCGCACATCTCCTGTGTAATCCACGTTCTACTTCGAAGCTTTTGGCATTGGTGTTGGTTTTTTATGCCAGGCCGTTGCAGTGACACGAGAGTTTCGCATCGACCATTATATACAATTCGGGCATAAGATGCAACTCCTCCTCTGGGTCTGGCCACATATCCATTCATAAAGCGGCAATATTGCACTGAGCGAAACAAACGCAATAAGTGATCGGTAGTGATTTCGTTACGTGTCAAAGTTATTGAATCCTCCTACGAAAATGGGTGATCAAATAAAAGTGTCCTGTCTTAGCCAGTTGAAATCACATCCAAAGACAATTTGCTGAGAATTTCTAACCTTAGTGGCTTTGTGAATAGGTAGAACTGTCGCTCTGTTCCTTTTTATACTTTGATTACAACAAAGGTAGTAGAGTTATTGTTAGTTCCAAGAAAGGAACACAATAAATGTGTGTGGTGTTATATAAGTAATTATATTATATACCATATATATAGGAAAAGAAATAAATCTAAATCTAAGATTATAACTATAATTCTAAATCTAAGATTATAACTCTAACTAATATATATCAAACAACCGCAACAGCACTAGAAGAATAAACCACACAAATCTGGCACTCATTGTATTGTATTCAATGGTTTTAGTGCAGAGATGTAAGTTGGAATTAGAAATTAGAATTAGAATTGCTGTGTTAAGAAAACCTGACAAATTCCAATTTCCCGAATCTCACTGCAGGCAAAAAAGATACGCATTGCCAACTATCAAAATTCCTTAGGAGTTTCATCACAAATACAAATTTTGCTGAAACATGAAATTCAAAACAGGTGCAAAACACTCAAAGCACGAGGCGTGTTTCACACCACCTCTACTTCAACCATATTTATTCTCTATTCAGCTTCAGCGTAGTGTTCTGCATGGAATATAAAGTAGAGGTTACTACGTGACCCGACAAATAAGTACCATGTAATACGATTCTAACAAGTACTCAGAGCCGTTGGCCTTTTCCGGAAAATGGAGAATAATCTTCACTCTTAGTGATTTAAGAAAGGGTACAAAAAACGCAAGTACTAACGAATCCTTGCCGAAGGCCGAAAATAATTATATGATCCGAAAACGATTTTTCGATGATGTTTTTACCATTCGAATTCAAGGAAGCCACTACATGCAAACCGACATATTCAATTGGGGAGAGGAAAAGGGGTTGTAGTAAATTGTATCTTTATATTAGAACTGTTTATTTTTACGAGGGATGCTACTTATATTTCTGGTCTAATATTGAAAAAGCAAATATTTATCATTGCATTTGGTTTTACTGTTTTACCAAATATTCTCTATGAAGATTAAAACATTTTTGCATGCATTTGAAACAATTTTCGAAGCATTTTTTATTCCGATTGAGGTATTATCAATACATGTGGTTTGAACGCACCGGGGGTCAGAAATAGATGACTTTTTTACTGCTTGTATTAAGCCAAATAGGGGGATGGGAGCGAATATACAGGGTAAAGTCTCTGCTTTCAGCCCGGCGAAGGCCAGGACGATCCTTGTCCCTGTTCAAACCAAGTTGACATGCAGTCTCCACGTGACACCCCTGGATAGCTATTTTGGCACCCGCCAAGTAGTGAACCAATGCATGCAGCGACATCCTGAGAAAGGTTCGCGCAAGGCTAATAACCATGTCCGGAAAAACAAATTACTATGGACAATCAAAACAAGTCTCGGGTAAGGACCGGATACCGGTGGAGAGACTTGCTAAATAAGGCCAAGACCGGATCCCGGTTGTAGTGCCGTTGACGATGATGCTTAAGCCAAATAAATAAGGGTTCTAGCCTCACTAATATTAATACATAATTTATTTTTGATTCGAGGGATTTACACAACAATTCGTTGGCTGCCAAATCAGAACTCTATGGCGGATAATCCAACAATCGTTGTTTTTGCGCCCAAAGTAGCATTTTTCTGACTTTCTGAGAGTTAGCAAATTATCTAAGCTCCAACGTAGACAAATCTTTTTACGGTCGTTGCGCCTTTGTTGAGCTACTTACACGGAATTGCATTCTATCGAGTACGTGTAACGGTGCTTTGAATGCACTTGACCAAAGATGAGAACTGAATTGCACTTCTGGACGGATATACTTTGACACTGTAAAGTCTGTCCAGAGTGGGTGGAGTGAAGTACATTCTGTCAAATGTCTACCTGGAATTTCTGTTAAGTTTATATTATTTTTTATTTGGGGTATGGCCTTATCTCTCGATGGGTACTGGATGATGCCGCTTTATGACCGGAGTGCATATTAAAAAATTAAACGAAAGGCGTGTTTCGTGTGAGTTTAATTTTATTCACAGTAAATATGGTTGGCCGTAGGTTGGGCCCTAAAGATTCGACTGATTCTGAATCTAAAAAGCTCTGTATTTACAGAGATTTGTTAACAAGGGTATACAAATTTCAAGCACACACAAGGTTTTGTGTCAACTTTAATTAGAATGGGGTTCCAAGAATGATCTGGGAATTTGCATGAACAAATTCCCGGAAGGTAAAATCATGAAATACATTTGAAAATAAGCATTTCGTGATGTTGGGATTATTGGGAATTGAGTAAATGTGCGACAAATGAACATCTGGTTTAATGTGTCGTGCATTGATTCAATTGGGGATGATGATTGGGATTGTGAATGTAATAATCGGGGATTGGATGAGAGTACTGATTTAGGATCACTACATTTGTCATTTATAATTCCCACGTAAGCTTATTGTCAAATGTATTTTTGCCACTAAGTTGGCACAACTGTCACATCAATTAGCTTGTTTACAGCTGTTGATTTTGTTAATTCACCTCAAGTACGTTCTTCGATTTTTATAATGGAAAATTTGGCTGAACAAAATGTTTGCAATACATTTTGTGTTTCCAACGGAATTTCTTGTGTGGCATCGTTGAAAAAGTTGTTTAAGACCTATGGCGACTCAGTTCTATCGAAAACACAAGTATATGAATGATACAAAGCATTCAAAAGTAGTCGTCCGTATGACTCTGATGATTTTTCCGATTCTCTTTGGTCACATGTACAGAACAACGATCCGATTAATTTATACGACGGAACAATGGAACACTTCAATAATCATCGTTAGTTTTCAGTCACTCTGCAGACTGCTTATTGGTCTCAGGCGTACGGTCATGGACCCACGTTTCATCCATCGGAACAAATCGTCGAAAAAAGTGCGCTCCATTACGCTGCAACAACGCCAAAGCAGCTGTTTAATGATCAAGGCGCCGCGGGTTTTGGTCGATGGTCAGCAAGAGCGACAACCCAAAAGATCGTGCATAATGTATCCCGGCCGTACTTTTGAGATGCCTCAGCTAACTGGAGCTAGGTCACTTTACGATCACTCAAAACGATTCGATGCGTTTGTTTTATGATTTCCGCATTCCTCTTTTGGCCTTCCAGAGCGAGGTGCGTCTTCAGTGCCTGTACGACAAATTTAAATTCACTAAGCCACCGATAAACTGTTGTCCTCGAAGGAGCAGATGCGGGATAACATTTCTGAAACCATTGCAATGATCGTTCAGAAAATGTTCCCATCAAAAAACAATGTTTGATCAACCAAGATGCTATACTCGTGTTTGCATTTTTTATACGAAAGCGAAAATAGCGTCACTCAAACTACTGTATCTTGATGACGAATGGACGAAATGTCATGAATTAATATATAAAATAGTGTCAGATGAGCCTGTCGAAAGCCATGTTCATTTTCAAATGGCGCCACCTATTGAAAAATCCCGGAACTTTTGACCCAATGGATCACTGCTTCCACCGCATACAATATACAAATGACTTAGTGGCGAGAATCGCACTATATCCTGAAGAACTACTGGAGATTACCAATGGGGATCTCGAAGAAACAGATCAACCAGCAACCAAATGCCCACAGTGCGACAAGGAGATAAGTCATGATGGTAAATTCTGAGACAAAGAATTCGGGAGGTAAACTAGTTTCCCATTCAGATCTCCGGGGTGACTATGTCAGCGCGAACATCATGCAAATATTCTAATAAATCACCAAACTTAAAGAAATTCGTCATCGCGGAATCGGGTTCGTTCTCGAGTCTCTGTCGACGTTCGACTAATAAGGGCATTTTGTAACATCGGAAGTATTGGTTTCACCAATACGAATGTAAACGCCATCCACCAATATTTGCAAATAACGAAACCTGATATCCTTGCCCTAACTGAGACCCAGGTTGATTCGTCAACTGATTCGGCATATCTTTGTTGCTCAGGATACGACTTGCATTCGAGATTCCGTTTTAAGGGCGGAGCCTGCGCCTTTACGCGGTCCGATCTGACTTGTCAAAGAACGGAGGCGTTGGAAACCAATAACTTGGACATCAAGTGGTTTAAGGTCGTGCTGAGGAATTCTGTTAAATTTCTTTGTTGTCTTCACCACTGCCCGAATGACGATCGACTAGCGACATTTTCCGAACATCTTTCACGTACTGTCGACTGGACATAGATCAACCATCCGCCCTCTAAAATTGTCGTTCTTGGCAATTTTAATGTACGCAATGCCGTCTGGTTGGTGCATTCTAACAGAACCGACGAGGTTGAGAGGCTGGTGGCGATGTTCGCTGTTGGGCACAATTTGACTCAACTCGTGGAGGAACCTACGCGAGTGCCGGATACCCGGTATGATTATGCGAACACTCTGGATTTGTTTTTGACATCCGAGCCGAGCATTTATACAGTGGAGGTTGCTGCGCCCTGGGAAACTTAGATCACTGTTTGGTGTCGGTTGCGCAACCACTTGCATTTCTAACGAATAACCGATCTAAGCAGTTTCGCCAAGTATGGAAGTATGGGGCTGCCAACTAGGACGATTTGCGAGATTTCATCGTCGGAGGTGTGCTTTGGAGATTGTTATGTTAACGCATGCGCGGAGGTGGTCGCGGAGATTATTCTTCTCAGGATGGAGATCTACATTCCACATTCCATCTAACGAAATTCATTTGATAGGCCTTGGTTTGATAAAAACTGCGAGCAGATTACAGTGGCAAAAAATAGAGCTCTTAACCAATGGCGCTCCAATCCCACCGAGGTTAACAGAACAAATTTTGTTAGAATCAGAAACGCGTGCAACCAGGCGATCGATATTGGGAAGAAGGCCTACAACGACAAAGTGACCAATAAAGTTCTTGAGTACCCACCTGGTTCGCGTCCATGCTGCTCAATGGCAAGGGCTGCTATGTAATGTTTAGCTTAGAGCGTCTGCGAAGGACCAGTAAGTTATTATATAAGATAATTCAGCTAGAATTTAAGCATTTTTTGTCTAGCCTTTTCGAATGATCGGCGGATTGGTGCATTAAGGTCGCACCAGCTAAAATGTAGCCCGATCGACTCTCTGAATCGGGATCTGGATAAGATACTGCAGAGGGGAAAGGCCAATTTCGTCGACTTCAATGCAACGAAGACACAGTATACAACATTAACAAAAAAAAGTGGATGATGGGTTCCACAGCTGATGATGAATGGCCAGATTCTCGAATTTGGGGAGAGCTTGAAATTGCTCGGCGTCACGGTCTGTGGGAATGTGTCGTGGCATAAACACGTGGCTAACATCGCCAGGTCCGCCTCAGGAATACTGAGTTATCTTTTTAGAGGCAAGAAATATTTTACTCCGACCCAACTTTTTGTTCTGTATTAATCCCAAATTAGACCCGCGCTCGAATATTGCTCTCATATTTGTAGCTCTGCTCCTAAACATACCCTCGACCTACTTGAGAGCATGCAGAGACGTGCAATCCGCCTGATTGCGGACACGGCGCTGACGTCGCGACTACAGTCGCTATCACATCGAAGGGGAGTAGCTGACCTGTCTGTTTTACAGATATTATCACGGGTACTGTGCTCCACAATCGCACCAATTTGTGGTTCACCTCTCGACGGGCGGACATCCCTGCATTAGAACTTGTTCCGTCACAGGGTGGGAAAGCTATGGAATTCCCTCCCCACGCGAGTTTTTCCGGATAGTTACAACCTGCATCTGTTCAAGAAGAACTGCAACAGTTATTTGGTGGAATCTGAGTGCGCCGATGCGGCGCTATAGGAAAAGAACTTGGAAGAGGAAAAAACGGAACATGAACTTTTTACTGACGTCTGGTTTATTATGGAAGAATATTGCCTTTGTGTACAGCTCGGGGACACCAATTATAACCATTTTCGAAGTAGTGAAGAACGCACTTCAAACCCAGACTATGAAAAGTTTAGAATCAGAGTACAACTTCAAAACACGGCCAATTGAACACACGCTACATAGCTGTTTCTCGTACGTTAATGCTTTAATATAGCGTTCTATTGATTTTTTTAATTCTCTTGATGCTGGGGTCTTCACTACGGTTGCGTGTTTGTAATATGTTTTAAGCGTCATGTGGTGCTTCTACGAACCGCACATACCGCTACAGGTTGAGATGTTTTCGTACCACCAAGGAACATACTGCCTATGAGCAAACATCACGTGCCCACAGACATGTGTCTCCAAGGTCCACCTTTTCACCTGACCAAAAGGTGACATCCATCCTGGAGTCAACAAACCCACGTATCTACAGATACGTGGGCCACAAGTCCCGAACAATTTTCCAACGCCTGCACGATCGAGGGACATGACCCAGCATAGAGAATGTGTATCGATCTGTGGGGGTTCTTCAAAGCATTCCCCAAGAACCACCTGTCTCCTTGAATCAATCTGCCTTCCCCTCACCAAACAAGCCACTTTACTTACCTGCAATCGAGCAGCGTAAGCTACCTTTCATTAGCTTTCACCTGAAAGTAAAACCTCACCAAAGGCATGCATATCAATTAAACTATTCCGTTCATAATACATGAACCATATGCCAACCCGATCGGCTCAGCTCGTCTGCCAGCATGATTGGTAAACACACGCAATTCTTTCAGCGTGTTCTTGTTCCAACAATCCGTTGGTCCACAAGAAAGACATGCGGGCAACTTGCTTGCTTGCACATCTGCAAGCCAAATTTGGCCGTATCCCACGATCGGTTTTCCTCAAACCAAACACACAGTGACCTCACTGTGTTTATTCTACCAACCATCTGTTGGTCCATGACCACCCAGGGTAAGTCGTATGCTTGCACATCTGCGAGGCAAATTCCTCATGATCGGTCATCCAAGCGACGAGATCGAGGAAAATCCCCCACCACTGCAGCTAGTGGATGTTGACGTGATTCGTGAATAATATTTGTGTTAATGAATTGATCTATACATTTCCGGATACTATAACACTAGTGGTGTGAATAACGTTGTGTCTTCCAATAGAACTCTACCCCTGCGAGGGAAATTAATGAATTGAACTATACATTACCGGATACTATAACACTAGTGTTGTGAATAACGTTGTGTCTTCCAATAGAACTCTACCCCTGCAAGGGAAATTAATGAATTGAACTGTACATTTCCGGATACTATAACACTAGTGTTGCGAATAACGTTGTGTCTTCCAATAGAACTCTACCCCTGCGAGGGAAATCCTACTTGTGTTATCTAGAGAACTGTGTTCGGCAGAGCAATTTCCTGTGTAACATCGGTGGTGTTTTTGTTGAACTAGCGTCCGTGTTGACGCATTAGTAAAAACCACTACAGATCCATCAACTGGATACACACAAACGGTTGGCACAGCTGCGCCAGATGTCGACAAACGTCACATCTCCGGCGATAAGCGACTTGCCGGAAAACCAATCCGTCGACAAAACCCTTGTCCCTGCCGCAATGCACTTCACCTAAACAAAGGCCATTGCGGAGGAACAGCAATAAACGAAAACGCTGTTCCCATAGGGCAAAGTAAACAATGATAATTACCATTATCCTATGATCGCTTAAAGTAAACCACACATTCGATTGTTTGCATAAGCAACGCAACAGAAATGTGAAAATGTCTGGTTAATCCACAGACGCGTCTGTATGTGTGAGCGCGATCTTCCCTGGTGGAGAGATTCTCGGTTGAGAGAAAGTCACCACCCAGGGAAAGCGAAAGGAGAGAGAGAGTCACCACCTAGGAGAAAGAAAACGAGGGTTGAATGAAATCATTCCCCAGAGAAGAAAGTCAGTCGAAATAGAGATTCCCAACGGAGGAGGAAGTCCACAGGAAGTGTTAACCGCCGTGTTTGTTCAAGCGTTAGCTCCGTAAATCGTGCTTATCCTCTTAACTCCAAGTATAACGATCGTAAAAATAAAATTGATTTCAAATGTTAACTCGGTAGCTTGTGTTTTGCCGTTGAACTTTAAATGTAGCAATCGAAGAAAATTTGATGTGAATTAGTAAGGACCTGTTGGTGTTATTTTCTTAAAAAAAGACAAGTATTATTTAAGACTGTGAGCTGTTTGTCTTCAAATAACTATTGAATTATTTTGTTATATACACCTATCACGGAAACATTATATAGTGAGAAACGCCAGACCGATTGGAATTATATTATTATTATTATTATTATTTACTGGCATGTAGGAACCCGGAAGTTCATGACCTCACCGACTCGGCTCCGCCTTTGTTCCCTGTCCTGTGCGCTCTCCTTCCACGTTCGATCATCCGATCCGATCTCCTCGAGGCCCAATCTAACATTGTCCTCCCATCTCCGTCGCGGCCGTCCTGTCGGTCTCTTCCCCGTTAGTTTACCGTCAAGAATTCTATGCACGGTCCTATCATCGCCCATTCGCGCTACGTGTCCGGCCCATCTTAATCTTCGCGACTTGATTACTCTCACTATTGTAGGTTTGCGGTATAGCTCTTCCAATTCGTGGTTGTGGAGTTTCCTCCATTGTCCTGACTCCTCGTCATATTTACCGCCAAATATACCCCTTAAAACTTTATTCTCGAATACGCGGAATTTGTTCTCTTCCCGTTTGTGAGAGCCCATGTTCCGCATCCGCATAGAGCAATCGGCATGATTATTGTTCTATAGACACGGAGCTTTATATTACGTGATAGCAGTTTGGATTTTAATAGTTTACTGGCTGCATGCCAACTAGCCTTGCCGGAATGTAGTCTTTTGTTAATTTCCTTTGACGTTTCGTTTCTGGGCGTCATTATCGTTCCCAGATATTTAAATTCTTTGACTTTTCCAAATATCTTGCCCCTGACGTTTATATGTGTTCTCTGAGGTCCATCTGCTCTCGTCGTAATCATGTATTTCGTTGTCTTCGTTTATTTCTAGGCCCACCTCTTCTGCTGCTTGCATGATGATTTCACAGTTTTTACTTATAGTTTCGAGATTATCGCCCAGAACGGCGATGTCATCCTCATACGCGAGCACTTGTGTGACCCCGTTCAGGGATGATCCGGCCGTGTTGTCGTCTTGTACCTTTCTGATAAGATACTCGAGGACAATGTTAAAAAGGCGTGGTGAGAGGCCATCCCCTTGTTTTAGTCCGTCCCGGATTTCAAATGGTTCTGAGAGGTGGTTTTCTATTCTAACTCGCCCTTTGTTTTCGTGCATGCAGATTTGAATGAGGGCGGCATATTTTTTCGGGATCCCCAGCTCAACCACAATATGGTAGTCTTTGCCTTGCCACTGCGTCGTAGGTTTTTTTGAAGTCAACGAAAAGTTGGTGAACCGTCTCTCCGTATTCCCACTTCTTTTCCAGCAGTTGCCTTATTGTGAGCATCTGGTCGCTTGTTAACCGGTTCCGACGGAATCCGCATTGGTAGTCTCCCAATATTTCTTCTGCGTACGGTGTGATTCTTGCCAGTATGACATTTGTTAATATTTTGTATGTGATTGGGAGCAATGATATTCCTCTGTAATTTTCGCAGTCAGATCTGTCGCCTTTTTTGAAAATGGGGATGACTATTGAGGTTTAACATTCTTCCGGAATGACTTCCTTGTCCCATATTATTTTAACCAGTTGGTCGATCATTCGAGCGGTCGCCCCTCCTCCATGCTTCACAAGCTCTGCCGGTATGCAATCGATTCCGGGGGCCTTGTTGTTTTTTAGTCGATTTATCGCGCCTACAACTTCGTCGAAAGAGGGCTCTGGGATCTGGGGCTCGGCTGTATGTACGTCTGGTGCGTTTATTTGTGGTTGATGGGTGCGCACGTTGAGCAGTTTTTCAAAGTACTGCTTCCATCTTGTTACGGATTGGAATTATATTATAATAAAGAAAATTTAAAACGAAAAATCCGTGTTTCGATTTCTTTGGAACAGTGTTCGGCGGAACACCTCAACTGTTATAGACAGACCAAACATCCGTCAAAGTCACATCTTCATAGAGTCAAATGATCGGTAACACGTATAGCACTGTAGCAGCCAACAAACTATTATTTTATGTACTCCATGTAACTAGATTTATCTGAAATGACTTCCCTACCAAACTCTGAGAGCACTATCAATCAGCAGCGCTTTCTCAACTCGCTGAATTTCGACTTCAACAAAATATACCGATAGCGATTATTGAACTAGTGGAGTTCAATGCCTTTAATACCCTGTGTCGGGTGTTGTCGTCAAAAACGAATCATAACACACTATCGATGACCGACACTCGCACCGTCGAAGCCAATGATCTGTGAATTCTTGGCACAGGAATTCGATTTTCTGTTGGAAAGACCACATATTTCAACCTACGAAAAGTGGGGCAAAATGTGTGGGTTTTTTTTAGGATATGCAAGAAGTGCTTTATGCTTTACCCTGCATGAAGCTCTAAATCGAATGTTAATTACCATATTATAATACCATATGGTACGATATAAAAGCGAGCTGTGAAATTTATTAGGAACCCAGGTGCAAGTCACCAATAGCATCAATCGATTTGTTTCATTTCTTTTCTAAAGGTAGTATCATAATTGATATTCGACCAAAGATGTTTGCAAGTCTCCATAATATTACGTTAGTTGAGGATCCGCGCATCGGTTCGCTTTGATCAAACGTATGATTAAACACCGAATCTTTTTTTTACACTACGCGCGCACAACAGGGATTTTGAAGTACCCTTAAATGTCAGAGCACAGTGCGAGCAGCACGCCGAACCACACAAATATAGAACGTTCTACCTGATTACGTGTTTCCTGCTCATTGGAATCTACTGTATATCGATTTGACCGTTCTTAACCCTCTCCCCGCTCCATAACTGGCCTAAAACATTGCACTAATATACTTTTCGTAGCGGCGTTTTTTATATCAGAAAATTACTTAAGTCACTCTAGATTGGGTCGTTGATTAACTACCTTTCGAACTACAATTTTTTTGAGATCCCCCGCTTATGTGGGCATCTTCTCTATTCATGTCCCTCCACATTGGGTCCAAGGGCCTAAGATAATAATAAGTAATGGGATGTCTCATTTTCATTTTGAAATCAAACCAGTTTCAAGGTTTATTTTGAGCCGCACTTAATGGTATTGTTTATCTCCTAGCTGCAAACTTCACATCAAGTAGAACGAGCTTCAATGAATGCAAATAGCCGCGTGGGTTGAATTGTTGGTTGTTCCACGAGAATACCGACAATTCGTGCCTATAAATTTGAAAATCCCAACCCAAATTGGCAACCTAAATACGAATTTATGATGACTTCGAAGACCGACAATATTTTATTCACGATTGTTTGCGGGACCAATAATACAACACTAGGCTGTCAAGTTCCCTTAATTGATATTAGACTCGCAACGCAGCAGATTCCTTGATTTGTTGACGTGCTTTTGTGCCCCAAAGTTACTTTCATTGACGAAAACTGTAATAGAGCAGATTCCTTGTGTAATCTCCTAAAATTACTTCACTGGCAATTCTAACCTTGATACTTTCACATACTACGCGATACATTAAGTTTATACTGCGGTGAACAATGTGCAAGGCGTAGTTTTCTACACCAACATCCATTCATGTCGAAACAAAAGCTAAACATTTTTCCTAGAAAAGTGTAAATACCACAAAAACCCATTTTCCCCTGAACACAACAAACTTTCAATTATGCCCCATGCGATCGTTTCTCTCGGCGTGCACTATGCTCCGTGCACGATAAATTTCTGCCATTTTCATAGACATGTGTCGTTTCCTATTACCTTTCCTAACCATAATTAACCTCATAGAGACAGCGGTGAGAAATGCTATAACGATGCAAAGATCAATCGGCACCAATTGAAAAGTCCACAACTAACCACCACAACAGTAGTCTACCCCTGAGTCGAATTAGTGTTCGCAATTGTATTATTAGGTACCCCATAGGAGGCGGGCCTTCCATATAAGGGTATTACGCGATGATTCACGGCAGGGGGAACAACTTACAAAACAAACATTCACAATGGTCGTGAAATTATGAATAGCATTTGAATAGACAGATACTCGTAGGTACTTGAAACGTCTGTTACGGAAATCGATGCTGTATGCTAATGAGTTGCATTTGTTACGATGCGGCATAAACAGAGGCGGTGGGACTCGTGGATGTGAATGGAATTTCGGTAAGGGGGATAATCGACTCACCCAGAGGCTGTCCCGTAAACGTCGTGGTATTTGACTGAGAAAGCGAAAGTTTTGGACAATCGTCGTTTTTCGTTGTAATTTTGCGACCTTTTAAAGGCCTTGACACACCGCTAATTGAATTAAACTGAAACGATCCGAACGGAACGTTTTATGACACACCTCTGTTACGAAGAAGGATGGCATCCGGCAGTTCAACAAGTTGAATTTATGTGACTGTCCCATCTAAGGCAAATATTAAAGCTATATCAATCGAGATGATGGCATTTATACTCCCACTACTGAAATAAACCTGAAAGTTAGCCTAAGTGATGAGAAATGCTATCACATCGAATGAGCTGTTCTTTTATTTGTTAAGTCAAACTAAATTACTGAAACGAATCAAAGTTTAGTGGCTAGAGCTGTTCCAATTGTTTATTCTATTGGTCGCTCCCAAACAGAGGTTATTGTAAAATCATAAAAATAACTAAAAACCTCCAAAGAGATTAATTGGTTCACGGAGCAGAACATGCAGATTCCTCATTTATCGCACAACATATAATGAGATTGGATCAATAAGTTTCTGATTTTTCGTATCTCGCATTGTAATTCGTAGTTGCCTGCCATCTATCAAGCAATTCTCAAAGTTTAGCAAGCTGTGTCATTGTGTGTGACCAGAAAATAAACAAAAATATCGTCGTAGAGAAAGTCTTGTTGCGATAATGAAGAGAAACTATGGTTTACAACTCCACAAGAATTATCGACTTAATATCAACTACCAACGAGCCGGCACATGCCCTTCTGTCTAGAAATTATTTCAGATTTTGGTAGTGCAATCCGTCGTGGATATGTGGCGGTTCCACCAAACCCCACGGTTCACTTACCTAAAAAAACCCCATTACTTCCACCCAAACTCATAACTTCACTAATGCAATCGCATTAGCACCTTAAATGCTTCACGCATTAAAGAGATCAAATCTTTAATCCAAAAGTCCCTGTAAAAGAAAACTTACCTTTCATGCATCTCTTCGCATATAATTTCCTGTAAGATTTCTATTCTACCTTTTCAGGAATCGCAAAACCTATTCGGTACCTTCGGTTCCCAGGCAAATTTCACTTTCCCACACCTGCACCGCAATCTCCACCCAGCATACCTGAAACATTTCCTTTTACAAGGACATTTAATGCATACAACGCATTAGCTAAAATTCCTAAAAATAATTCTTTAATGCGCATATGCACCATGAATACCAAATCATTCGGCACTCTTTGTTATCATTTAAAATGCTATGTCGGACAGCTTGTTTTTACAGCTGCAATAAACCGACCCGCGATTCGATTTGTCCAATCGACAAAAAATTCCCGCATCCCAATCATTATCATCGGAATCGAATCCTCTAGCATTTTCTAGTATAAACAAGAACTCGGTTCCTATACCAGTCGGAGATGCCATAAACCATATTCCTACGCATGTAAACATGCATAAGATCCAATTCATCCTTGTTTTCCCACTAACAAACAATCTTCAATTTCTTTTTCAGCCACAACTAATTACCTTGCATATACAAATGAAGACAAGGAATTCGTTTTTGCCATCAATCCCATTAGCACCTTTTTCCCTACGTCTATTATAGCGACGATGCATAGCATAAACATGACCCTTATTACCGAACGAAGCATTTGGTCGCTTCTTCCTTTGTCTTTGTCGCATGCCTGCTTTGTTGTTCCATTGCCTTCGAGCACGTGTAAACAACATCGGATCTGAACGATCACACACACACCACCATGATCTCCATTATGAGATCTGGTTTTCTTGTTTCCACAAGAGAGACTGGAGGTAGGTAAACTTTTTCCCTGGTAGAGGGGAACACTTTCTCTCTCAGGGAAAATGCACCTAAAATTTCCCCCGTTAGCGAATCAGATCTGCACGAGGTGTTTATCGCCAAGTCGTTTGCCATCATCCAACCGAGCAAGTCGGTTCGGCTTCCGCTGTCCGTTGCGCTCCGGAGATGCGTTAACATACCAAATCGAGTTTTACCTAAAGTTTTAAAGTTGATCGTACACAGTGGAGTGTTGCAACCACTAGTGTAGACAAAAGATCTTTTAACTATAATTGGAATTACAAGGATAAAGTGAACTACAAGAGGATGGGCAGAAGTGCTCGAAGTCGAAGAGTTTAAATATTTAATCAGTGCATATTAAGAATAATAAAATTAATAACCATATAATTGTGAACACCCCGAATTTTAATCAATTTAAAGAAATCAAAAACATTGCAGAACTATAACTTGTGTTTCAATTCTTATTCTTCCTTGTGAACGGTGTCGTCGTGGAGTTTTGTTTGTGCTCCGTTTCGTTCGGCATTTCCGGCGAATTTCGGCTGAACTCATTTTTGTAACTTTAGCGAACTAGTGGGGTTGATGGTAGAATCCGCGTCCATGCCGACGCACAGACCATTAACCACCCACAGATATATAAATGAAGACGAAAAAAATGTCCGCTGCGGAAATTCTTCTATCTGCCCTATTCAACTAGTGTATTCCAAAATAGGCGGGAATCAGGGAATATCCAAAACGATAGTGAAGGCTACAGCACCAGAAATCATCAGCGCTATATACTAGAACATTAACGTAGCAATTATAGCTTATGATGATTTGTTACATAATTAATGACTACAATTTCCAATCAGCTTTTCCATGTAAATAACTACCCAAATTCAGGTGCTTATCCCTTAATTTACACATTTCATACCAGAAAACAACATTTTCCCACGCCTCAATAGCACATTTTCATTTTACATTCAATTCATACTCACAATATTTTTCCCTAGCATAATCCTATCCCAAAAACGATTTTTATGGTCAAATTTCCCATCGTATATAGCATGTACAAGTTTATTCAAAACGAATAGTCATAATTCAAATGAAAAAAAAAAACGTTTTCCTCACTTTCCATTTCCTAACTTGCAAAGGTCGAAATTCTTACTCCAAAGAATTACAAAATTCTCTTAACGAGGACCAAAAATAATGTTCACACATATTTTTAGGTACATTGACTCTTCCAAGCAAATTTGCCATACCGGGCCATTATATACTTATACACCTGACGACCCACTGGAAAGGGGTTCAGGCCAGCGAGAGTAAAAACCAAATCCCAATGAATCATTAAATAGTAAGGTGGGGCCAAATTTGTGTCCTCGTATAAAAGGACGCGAATGAGCGATTTTCTCTCTCGTTGTTTAAAGTAGATGTCAAGACCTCGGGCACATTTAATCTCGCTCGTTGTGTGGAAATAGACTCGTTGTTAATTGGAAATTAGTTGGTGGATTTAAAACCGTCATGGTCGCTGTGTTTGTTCGAGGATGTTAAATTAAATTATGGTTTATAATCATTTTAATTATACATAAAAGTATACGGAAAATAATGGCGCAAGGCTAGTAACCTTGACCGGAAAAACAAATTATTATGGAAAAAAAGCCGCATACTTGTTAAATAAGGCCAAGACCGGATCCCGGTTGTAGTGCCGATGATGATGATGATATGGAAAATAAAATTTAATTTAATTGAATATTTGACCACGTGGAATATTAATTGTGAAATTCAACAAGAGTTAATTCAAGCAATACAATATTCAAGCATCGCCGGCCTTGAAGAGGAGAGTCCATCGACGTGAGCGTTATACATTAATGTGCTACAGACAGAGGCCACTGAGGATTACTCATTAATACGCTGCAGACAGAGGCCACTGAGGATTTCCGTGTGTTGTGCTCACAGACTAAAGGACTCCATTCCCGGAGCTAAATTCAACAGTAGCAGCAATTACCACAGAACACCGTCGGTCCAGAATAAATCGATGATAAAAAGGAGCACCTCCATCACCAAGAAAAAAAAACCGTGAGTACGTTCTAATATATTGTTTCATATTTGTGCGTGCATATATATCTGCAACAGATTCATCCCTCATTTTCATTTCATTTTTAAATCATTTTTTTATTTTATTTTTATCTTCTAAATTCTGCCACAGATACATCCCTGCATACATGTTGATGGTACTTTGATTCTAATGTTTTCTACTTCGCAAAAGACAATAATTGGTAAACCCGATGTAGTCTGTACACGTAGGAAGACACTTTCTAATGTTGATCCAAGAACGTGTGGAGCAAGGAAAGGATAGAGAGGAGGAATCGATATCCAGTATATTTCAATGATGAAGGAAAACATGATAGTTTACAACGTTCCATATAAAGAATGTTTCGGTGATTAGTCATACATCTAACGTTAGCTTTTGAATCAGGCCAATGCGTCGACCTCCTGCTACCGACGGAATATTTTGGAGACGTGTAAATACCATTAGCCGAATCTCAATGATGATAATGCCTCTAGCTTCACCGGAGCTAATTTACCTCCAGAATTCTTTACCTCAGGAGGTACAATTATGTCACATCTCAACTTCAGTCCGGTACTTCTGCCAAACGTCCGTAAAATAGTCGAAGATTTCTCCCGAGACATATTGCGGAACATACAAATTGACCTTCGGACCGACTTACCATATATACCGACGGGGCGGTCTATCAGTGAAGGTTCGAAAGATGGCCAGAGATTTCTCCCGACCATTTCACGGAGCCTATAACCAGATGAAGTGGTATTTCGCCGGGCGACATGGCAATGGGATTCCACTTACCACTCGACCTTTAGGGGCACCTTTTACGACAAGACGGCCTAGCT
The DNA here is from genome assembly GCA_963931805.1 of Microdon myrmicae. Classification (NCBI taxonomy): domain Eukaryota; kingdom Metazoa; phylum Arthropoda; class Insecta; order Diptera; family Syrphidae; genus Microdon; species Microdon myrmicae. Next base: position 107,134,093 of record OZ007498.1, on the reverse strand, counting down.
GTGAGTATATTCTAAGGCCCTACTCACAGGGCCCTGGGATTTTACTTATTGCCATTCATTTGACACATACAACACATTACGCAAAGACAGCCACTGTGAAGAATACAGCACCAGAAGAGAATCTAAAAAATCGTCAGTACCGTTTACAGCCCCTGACCATTGTCCAATCGAGATCTGGGATCCTTTGATGAGACGATATGGAAAGCCAACTCTACTCTCGGGTTCGCTCTCCGAGGGCTAGCATTGGAAACCCCCTTAATCCTTTCCCCGTACATTAACCGCCGCCAATTAATCAACCCCAGAACCTTTGAGGAGCGCAGGGTCCTGGCCGATAGAGTGTTCATTCATCGGGTCCTCTCTAGCTCGATCGAGTGCGCCCACCTCTTTAATTTAATTCCTCTGAGAGCAAACCCTCGAAATATGCGTAATCCGCGCCTTCTTTGCATTCCCCCACACCGTACCTTTTATGTTCCCGACGAATCCCTTTCCCGGATGCTGACCAATTCCACCTTGTTCGACTTCGACCTCTCTACCCATATTCTCACGCACCGCCCCCTAAACCATTCTCATCATTATCCGATCTAGGCCTTATTTAACAAATCTCCCCACCGGTACCAATTTCGAGCCGCTGTCATCCAGTTTGGCACTCCCAGGCTCTGGGCGTCCTGGTCTACGCCATCCCTCCATCGCAGACAAGTTCTGCCATGATGTCTCCTTCCACACATCCCGCCACAAAGGAGTTTCCGGGCAGGCTCCTCTTCGCTCATTCGAGCTAGGTGTCCCGCCCACCGGAGTCTACCGAGCTTGATTTTGCTTACAATATTTGCTTCAAGGTAGATCGCGTACAACTCATGATTGTACCGTCTGCGAAATCCAATCGAAGCCATTCGCACAACTAATCTTAAGCGCCGTTTTGTACACTTCCCTCTCTAACCTGCCCCCACCTCCCGCCCCTATTCATGCCTTCGTAGTATGTCCTGTTTACCTTTGATTAAGCTTAGTTAAGTTAGTTCTTACGCTCTTTAGTTTGTAAAGTTATATATACTTTAGTTGTAGATACTTATGTTGCTTGAATTAAACCAATAAATGGGGTGGTAGCCCCACTAAACTTGTCATAACTGCTTGGCATCGGCTTGGCACGACATCAGCTGCGCGACTGCTATTCCAGCAAGGGGAATGTCAAAGAAGGCATCACACTTCCTGCACTTCGGGGCAACCACCATCAACAGAGCGCCTTCATCAGGGCAGTGAGCATAAGACCGACCTCTCCAATCACATCCAATCAAGGAGCCTGCTCAAATACCGTCGACACCGCTTCTCAGCAATCTTTACTTCTGGTAACCGCTCAAGTCATCGGCGTATCGGAGGTTTAAAGTTCGTGTTCTGGTGGACCCGTGTTCTAGGGCCACCTTTATATCAGAATCGCTCGCCCGACGGTTGCGCCTTTGGTGCCAAGCACCATCCGTTTCTGTCCACAGTGTCGGAGTTACTCTCTGCCTTGCTGCGAAGGCACAAGCAACGATCACTATCGCCATTCGCCTCCATACCCCCCAACGTTGGACATCGAAAGCATTAATCTTGTCGCGTCTCTCGTGGTACGTGCCACCATCACAGACAATGGCACGAGATCTCTCGTTTGTGGCGAATCTGGATCTTTTACATCTGAACATCGACTCTGGCGACAAGGTGAACCTCATCATCGGAACAGACCTTTACCCCGCCCTCATCCTCGACGGGTTGAGGAAAAACGAGCGCCCCAACCTCATCGCGCAGGCTTCTCACTTCGGATGCTGTGGTAGCAGGCGCAACACCCACCACATCATCCAGTTCAGGTGCTACAAAAGCTATCACCAGCCATGTCCATTGATTGCGGGTTGCGAACTTACAACTCCAACTTAGATCAACTGGTTGACTCAGCGACTGCAACTCGCAACGCATCTCAGCGGGTAGAGGAAAGCTTTCGTCGGTATCAATTCCATGGGTCATGCAAGAGGTTCATGGAACGAATAATCATCATGGTCGACCATCACTGTGCGACTCGACCCATGGACATACCTCAAGTCCGCCGAATCATCTTAAAGGCAAAAGGCGATCACGGGGTGCAGCGCAGCCTACATACTCGAAAGCACTAAGACCTGACGAAGAAGGAAACAGAAATTCTTCTGTAACGAGGTCTCAGAAACATCACGTTTCTACGTATCAAACTCAAACTGGAGCCCTCAACTCTATCGGCGACAAATCGCGTCGGAAGTCGACATCTTCCATGCATCCTTCCAGGAAAACGAATTCAATCAATAGTAACTCAGTGCATTCTCAATCAATCAAGATAACATGTGGCCGATGCGAGGCCCAACCGAATCAACCGTGATCCTATGCAGACATCACTCGAGAAGAAGAAGCCTTCAGTGTTCCTCATGGCTCATGGCGGGCAGTGTCCCTCAGTATCTACACATTAATCACCTAGTCAAGCTGGTTCGCCTTAATCAAACAGAGTGGGGCCCAACCACGTCAGGTCCACCCATCAAATAGAAGGAATAGAATCTTTTCGGAATATATGGTACTTAAGTTGTCTATGATAGCGTGCCATACCTTAAAGTGGATTCACTCCATCCCCTACTTCTGTGAAAGTCAAGTTGTCGTACTGGATATATCAAAGTGATCGAAAGATCATCCGGCAGTGCTGTCCAAACTATATTCCTATGGAGTTGGTGGTAAATCGATGGAATAAATAAGAGATTATCTTCCTAGTCGCTCATTCCAAGGAATTCTGGTTATCTCATCTTGATTATTTTATCAACGATCTCTTGTCCATCATTTAAAACTTAATTTATTCTTTTACTGTAGATAGAAAGTTGAACTTTCCTTACCGCTTCTAGCATAATCGATCCACTCGATCAGATTTTGTACCCAAGTATGCTAAACTCGAGGAACTTTGATCTCAAGCGGATATACCAATGGGGACTATCTGCAATTCAAAGCCTCCAAAAGACAATGTGGCATAGACGAATAGTCTTTGAGTGATAATTGTTTTATTTGAGCCAGAGAACTATCTTTTTTTAGCCGTCGAATTAAATCAACTACGAGTGGTAAGTAGAAGGAGTAGAAAAACGCTAAAAGTGCTTAGGTCTTCTTAAAAGTACAAGAAATACTTAGTAACCACAATATACGATGTGTGATTTGTCAAAAACTGTTATTCAATTCCCTTATTTGATCAGGAACATCAAAAGCAGCAATGCAAGCGTTCGATAGTATATAAATTCAATCGATTCAAAAAGGGATTTTGTGGGTACCCTTCAATATCAAAACATAGTGCATACGGAACGAGAGGGAACGGATAAGAAAAGGAAATATGGCTTTACATATTGTGACGCATATGACAATGAGTACTAGAATATTCTAGAAAGTCCAAAACAAAGTACTAGGATGTTCTAGAAAGTATTGGAAAACTGGAGACTATGAGCAGTAGAAAATTCGAGGCTACGGAACGGGCGGAAATGAAACGCCGAATCAGAATGAGGAAACGGTATAAATAGGTCGCACGCAGATCAAGGAGGAGGTGATCCGAGTAGCAAGTGATACGTAAGCAAGCGATGAGTCAAGAAGTCGTTAAGTGTACGGTAAAAGTAACGGTTGTTATTAACGGACTAATAAAGTGTTTGCAAAGAGAATCGATTTAACGGCTCTTATTTATTAAAAATAATTAATCCAACGAACCCTGAGCTCGCAACAATTGGTGTCAGAAGTGGGATTAATTATTGGTGAAGTAAATAAATCTGTGAAAGTGTGTTGTGGTGATGTCAGGTCGACATTTGGAGGATCTTCGCGTTCCTGAGCTGAAGAAGGAACTTGAGAACCGGAATCTGGATAGCAGAGGAGAGAGGCAAATTCTTCGACAGCGTCTGCAAGTAGCAATGGAGGAAGAGGGCATTGATGTCGACACATATGTTTTTACGATTGGGTCAGACTGTCCGGATGGAGAAGAAACAGCGAGTCAAGATGGTGCCACTGTAACGGAGAAGAGACATTTCGGAGACGCTCAGGATGATGATGACAAAATTGGACGCGCAAGCTACGATATTAATTCAAAATTCGACGCCCAATATTCAAAATCCGACGCACAAGCTGTGGATTTGAATGCGAAACTGGATGCCCAAACGCAGTGGGTGAAATATAATTTTCAACACTTGAAGGAAGAAATCCAGTCAGAAATTCGAAACGAAGTAGAAAATCTGGATCTAAAAGTCACCGAAGAAATAATGCGAATCGAAAAGAGACGTGAGTGTGTTGAGAGAAATAAAACATCGCCTAGCAATCAACATAACTACAAAGATACAAGGATGCAACCGCCAACCCTCGATGGAATGGGAACCTTCTCCGTATTTATACGTCAGTTTGACGCCGCGTCCAATTATAATAAGTGGTCGGATGAGCAAAACTCAACATCACTAATCTTGTCACTCCGCTGGGCGACTACAGAATTGCTGCAAACCATACCAGCAGAGAAGCAAAGAGTTTTCCAAGCGGTAAGAGACGGTCTTGAAGCTAGGTATGGAGACAACCACATGCAGCAGGTCTACCGTATGCAACTGCGGAGCAGAACGCAGAAACCTGGAGAAAATCTTCAACAGTTGCAGGCAGATATTGAGCGATTGGCAAACTTGTCTTATTCAAATATGACTAAGGAATTTCTGAACGAGGTAGCAATGGATTCATTTATAAACGCACTCCAATATCGGGACGTGCAACAGGCCGTTCGTTTGGCGGGAAAGAAGACGACTAATGAATTACTGGCGTTCGCATTGGCATATGAATCTGCTAAACTGGCTACCAGGAGTACATATAGAGTCCGAGAAATGTCCGTTCAGGAATGTTCCTGCCAAAGAATCGGGCATGTATAACGGACAACCCCAAGACCTGATATGAAGTGTTGGACATGCGGCGGAGTCGGCCACATCTCTGTTGACTGTAGGAAACGTCGACGAATGAATGGAGTATCAATTGAGAATTGTTGTTCATGCGCTAATCACAAGAGAAGCCTTCAGCGTGATTCAGATTTGGACAGCACCACGACCGAATGTAAATCCTTGCATCAACAGATAATTGCTCTTAAGACCAGCCGAGAAAAGTTCATTGAGGAGAACAATCGCTTATCAACTGATCTAGCAGAGAGGCAAGCTGAAATTTTGACCCTAAAGCGTCGCCTTCGAGATTCGGAAGTAGAAATTGATTGTTTAAAACTAGAGGCGTACGACTTCCGAAATGTACGAGTAGAAGTACTAGATGGGTGGACGAGTGATGCTATATGCGCAGCTCAACTTCAGGATGAAGATATGTCGCTAATCCTGGAACACAAAGAAAAGAACGAGCGGCCAACTTAGAACAATATTTCCGGCAAGGGTGGAACATTTAAAGCAATTCCTTGGTGGTGGAAGATGGAATTCTAAACCGTAAATGGGAAGCCGCGGACGGAAAATCCCATCGAATGCAGATTCTAGTCCCACCATCAAAAGTGAAGGATGTACTAACAGTAATGCACGACGGGGCCTCCGGTGGACATCTGGGAGTTAAGAAGACACTTTCAAAATTACGATCTCGATTCTACTGGCTTCACGTGAGAGATGACGTCGAGTCTTGGTGTAGAAAATGCACGACTTGCACTGCGACCAAAGAACCAACAGCAAAACAAAAGGACCACTATGAAGCAGTGCAACGTGGGTGTCCCTTTCGAGCGAATTGCGATTGATAGCTCAGGATCATTCCCAAAAACCAACGACAACAACAAATACATGTTGCTCATCATGGATTACTTCAGCAAGTGGGTGGAAGTCCTTCCTATCCCGAACCAAGAAGCAACAACCGTCATTGAGCAGCTTATCAATAATTGGATCAGCAGATATGAAGTTCCTTGTGAGCTTCATTCCGATCAAGGTCGAAACTTCGAATCACAGATATTTCAAGGCATCTGTGCGGCACTGGGCGTAAGGAAAATCAGGACCACACCCTTACATCCGCAGTCAGACGGAATGGTCGAAAGGTTCAACCGAACAATGAAAGAGCATTTATCGAAGGTCGTTAGTGATCACCAACGAGATTGGGACAAATATGTACAAATCTTTTTCATGAGTTATAGATCGGCTTATCACGATACGACAGGCCATTCTCCAGCAAGAATTATATTTGAACGAGAGATACGATTACCAGCCGATCTGCGATTCGGAATACCTCCAGACGACATAGATAAGCCCGAAGACTACGTAGCCGAATGGAGAAATCGCCTCGATGAGATTCATTTTCATTTTTAAAACATTTTTTATTTTTCTTTTTATATTCTTAATTTCTAAATTAAAGGCTAGACAAAAAATGCTTAAATTCTAGCTTAATTATCTTATATAATAACTTACTGGTCCTTCGCAGACGCTCTAAGCTAAACATTACTTAACATTTGTATAATTTGCCTTTCGGCGACAGAACTTTGTGGCAGTACTGATAATTAGTTGAAATACAAAGAAAAAATTGAAAAACTTTGTCAATTTTTTTTGTTTTTTTCTTTCTTAAAATTTAACTTCTTAACTTACCTACTTTTTTTTTTTTTTTTTTTTTTTTTTTTTAAGGTAAAAGCACTCGATGAGATTCATCATTTGGTTCGAAAGCAAATCAAGGTATCAAGTGACAGGATGAAAACAAGGTACGACGTTCGAGCCAACGCATCCGGATTTAATGCAGACGATAGCGTGTGGCTTTATAGCCCTCATCGGAAAAGAGGAAGGTCTCCGAAGTTGCAGCAACATTGGGAAGGACCGTATAAGATTCTCACAAGAATTAACGACGTTCGAGCCAACGCATCCGGATTTAATGCAGACGATAGCGTGTGGCTTTATAGCCCTCATCGGAAAAAAGGAAGGTCTCCGAAGTTGCAGCAACATTGGGAAGGACCGTATGAGATTCTCACAAGAATTAACGACGTGGTCTATAGGATTCAGCGAAGACCGAACGCCAAAATGAAAGTGGTGCATTGATCGACTGGCGACTTTTTGTCAACCCAGAAGACCAGTGAACTTAGTTCGGGACGAACTAATCTAGGCGGAGGGTAGTGTGACGCATATGACAATCAGTACTGGGATATTCTAGAAAGTCCAAAACAAAGTACTAGAATGTTCTAGAAAGTACTGAAACGCCAAATCAAAATGAGGAAACGGTATAAATACGACCCACGCAGATCAAGGAGGAGGTAAGCCGAGTAGCAAGCGATAAGTAAGGAAGCGATGAGTCGAGAAATCGTTAAGCGTACTGTATAAGTAACGGTTGTTATTAACGGACTAATAAAATGTTTGCAAAGAGAATCGATTTAACGGCTCTTATTTATTAAAAATAATTAATCCAACGACCTTGAGCTCGGTACAATATATTAGAATTCCGAGTTCGATAAAACACGTAATCAGATAAAGCATTCCACATGCGTTTCGTTCGGCTGAAGAATGATTGTATTTGTTATGAGACATCCGTCAACTCAATGGCAAGGTGGTACAGCATCAATATATCTCGATATTCTCAAGCAGCGTCACAAACTGTTCCAAGTCTTCAGATCTTGCCTTAAGATATTAGGCGTTTTTCGCCCTTTACTTGAGTTTAACGTTTATAACTGGTCTGGTGTATCCCGGAGGCCTTTCATACTTCATAATATATAATATAAGTACAGAAAAATGTGCGATAAAACTTACTTAATAGAAGTGGGGCAAAATTGTTAAGTCCTTGTAGCTAGCACTTCAAATTATTATTATATCATTTGTAAATTGTAATTTATTACATTGTAACAATAAGGAATGAAAGAATAAATGAAAGGAATATTTTAAATCAAAGGCGATCTCAACTGAGAGACGTCTGACCAATAAATTTACTACCGGGTGATCCAATTTTATCGTCTTGCTACTTTTATTCAAACGAATCTTAAATCGTTTTCGATTCCCCCATCCAATAAATGACTAAGAGAATAAATTATACATTTCTCTGAAATTCCTTGACTGCATTTGTCTTACCCCACAATTCGGCAACAGCCATCAGCTATCTTTTTTCGGGAACTTGGTTAAATTATCAAATTCGATTCTCCTACTTTTTAACTTAAAGAATTCTTCTCCTTTGTGATCGATTTGTCCCGATAAACATTCAACTTTCTTAATATGGAAGCTAGAAATATCCATAACAAATGCTGAAGGCACAGGACTAAGGACACAAAAAGGGATCGCTAAAATTATTTGTGGGTTCCCTAAGATAGTGAACAGTATTGTACAAAAGTTGAAAATAGATATTATCCTCGAACAACTATAAGTGGATTTTCGAATGAGGGTAGGTGATCAAGAGTGTATATAATTTAGCTCTTTCATAAAAATGTATTCACTAAATCTCCGAATTAATTCAGCAAAACAATTGTACTCTTTGAATATATGCTTAATAATTTCTCACCGAGTAAGAAACATGAGTAAACTCTAAGATACATACACAGAACTACCCAGCGGAGTTGGTCCGGAGCCCCGTCGCCAAGCTGCCGGCTTCCTCCAGAAAATCACATCTCAAATTCAGGTTTGTTTTTGTTGGCATCTCGAATTTCATTATCTGGCATCATTATTCCAATACTCATTGTTATGCCATCCAGTGGAACGAGTTTGATTGCCCGAATCAAATGCATGAGGTTGAGTAGGAATTGTATACCGGGTCCGAATGTGCGTGTTTCCTGAAGCACTCGACTGGTAATTTGTAAGTTCCGAGACCGAAACGTGATGTTCAGCCGATCCAGGAAAACAATTAATGGTCAACGAGTTTATCGATATCTGTCAGATACGCATGCCGAACAACAAACTGACGCCTGTCAATCACGACTATAGTAACTGAACTTTCGTAGCGCCGGTAGCAAAATCGCAATTAATAACAGATGTTGCATTCAATAAACTTGATAGTCACAAGTTTCTTATCGTCTACTACGTGTTATCTTTCTTGAATACCGCGTCATAAATTTTGAGTAAGTTAATGAGTGGCTACGGATGTTGAATAGTTGTCAGAAAAATGTTCCCTTGTTTTTATATGGCTTGCACTTGACTTGAATCAATTTGAGTGTTTGGTCTAAAGATAAAGGCACCTGCAACGACGTTGATTGTTTCACCCATAATTTCCAACAGTGAGGCGTTTCGAGAATGTTTTATGACTAAGTGAAGTTAGAAAATAGGGTAAGATGCGGCTTCACAGGACTGGGTTCAACCAACTGAGTATATGTCAGGTACTGCAATCCACAATCGAGATGCGACATATATATATGTAAAGTACAATCTTCTTTATACATTTCTTCTTTCAGAATGCACACCGTAGTATGGTGTTTAAGGTGAATAAATATAATAAAATTGGAATTTTTATATAACTGTAAAAGATGTGAATTTAAAATAACGTATTCATGATTGATGAATCATCCAATTATCGAGACAATAGTGGAAACGAATGTAAGCGCTGCGCATTTCGCACCCAAGGCAACGCATTCTGACATCACATCACTTTCGCCTCCAGAAAGCTAGGAATATCATGAGTCAGACTAATTTTCGCACTCGTAATGCTACTCCATCACTCAAAGTTTTTTCCATGAAACATACATACACAAGGGTCCCCTTCATTAAAACAGAGTGCGGGCGGAAAAAAAGGAAAGCATAAGGAAACCTAACATCTATTTACATTGGGCTTGAATGCCCGCATAACACCATGACGAGGATCATTCCACATTTGTGTACTTCGGCTAAAGAACAATTGCCTGTGTTTATTCGTAATCCTGATGTTGCCTTTCAACGTACACTGATGCGCAGTATTTGATTGGGTTATACCGCAGGAGAATGTTTGGAAATGTGTTCAGCAAGTTTAGTTGAACCTGGTCATACCTATAGAGTAGACAAGGTACAGGATACACAGGATATACTTCATATATGTTTTAAAAACGGAATTGAAAGGCTTACACCTGGGTCCCCAAGAAGATTTACTGCTCGTTTTTACATCCTATCGAGGGAATGTAAGGATACATTTTTGGATGCATCCAAATGTGTGAATTGATTTTCAGATTAGGTCGAATAAACGTCTTATAAGTTGTGGTTAACGATGTTCAAGCACAAACAAATCCATAAAGCCACATGGATATCACCCGACGGCGTAACGCGTAACTAAATAGACCACTTCCTCATAGACAAAAGACACCATTCGAATATCCTTGACATAAGATCTTATAGAGGAGCAGATTGCGCCTCTGATCATCTTCTAGTGATGGGCAAAATCAGGAGTTGGCCCGCTGCAAACCCACATGGGCAGTCACGGGAGACGAGCAAAAAGTTCGACATTAATAAACTAAAAGACCTGCGCAAAAGGGCTGAATATTAACACGAATTAACGAATAGATTTAGCATCCTAGAGAATGGGAGTAGTGAGGAAGAGGAAGCCAATGGACATCGATCAGAGACACAATCAAACAAACAGCCCAAACGGTATTAGGATTTCTAACGAAACTCCCGATAGGCGTGGGTGTGATGAGCCAGCACTATCATTAGGGAACAAATCATCAAGAAAACACAAAGTCGGCAAAACGAAGACTTAGGGAAAAACGGAAAAAGCGGGCATACGCGTCGGCAGGTGAAGTGTTCAAACGTTACATAAACCAGGCGCGATGCAGACGGTCGTAGAAAACGCGAAACAATATAAAATGGACATCGTCGGGTTTCAGGAAGTCCGACTCCCACATCAAATAATCGAAACGAACAGGTTTACATTGGCGTGTGGAGGTACCGATACACATAATCTCGGAACCGGCTTCATCATAAGCAAGAAGATTACGCCCCATGTCAAAGATGTGAAATTTATTAACGACCGAACGTCGGTGCTAAAAAGATAGGGCCCATGGTACAATTATGTATTTATAAACGTACACGCCCCAACAGAATCGACCGACGAAGAAACGAAGGACACATTCTACGAGACCCTAGAGGAAGTATTTAATGGGACCTCATCATTCGATGTGAAAATCCTCCTCGGGGACCTCAACGTAAAAATTGGAAAAGAAGGCATCTTTCAATCAACTATAGGTAAAGAAATCCTACACGGCGTTTCAAATGATAATGGAATTTGAATTATTACGTTCGCAGCATCAAAAGATCTGCTAGTGAAAAGTACGATGTTCAAGCACAGGCAAATTCATAACGTCACATGGGTATCACAAGACGGCGTAACGCGTAACCAAATAGGCCACTTTTTCATAGACAAAAGACACAACATCCTTGACGTAAGATCATATAGAGGATCAGATTACGAGTCCTGTCATCTTCTAGTGATCGGCAAAATTAGGAGTCGGCTCGCAGCAAGCCAACATCGGCAGTCACGGGAGACGAGCAAAAAGTTCGACATTGATAATCTAAAAGACCTGCGCAAAAGGGCTGAATATCATGACGAACTAACGAATAGATTTAGCATCCTAGAGAATGGGAGTAGTGAGGAAGAGGAAGCCAATAGTGTGAACACCAAATGGACATCGATCAGAGACACAATCAAACAAACAGCCCAAACGGTATTAGGATTTAAGAAAACAATTAAGTCCAAATCTTGGTTTGACGATGAGTGCAGGGCGAAGATCGAAGAACGTAAACACCTCAAAGTGATCCACTTACAAAGATATGATGAAAGAGACAACAAACGCAAGACTCGGATCGAAAAAATACTAGAAAATGCCAGAGCAACGAACATCGGAGGTATGTATGGCGACATAAATTCAATTAGAAATGCCTACTGAGGGACAGCCAAAATAATTCAAGACACAAACGGTTGTCTCGTCACAGAAACAAACAATATCGTGACAAGATGGAAGCAGTACTTTGAAAACCTGCTCAATGTGCGCACCCATCAACCACAAATAAACACACCAGACGTACATACAGCCGAGCCTCAGATCCCAGAGCTCTCTTTCAACTAAGTTGTAGACGGAATAAATCGATTGAAAAACAACAAGGCCCCCGGAGTCGACTGCATACCGCCAGAGCTTGTGAAGCATGGAGGAGAGGCAACCGCTCGAAAGATCCACCAACTCATCAAAACAATATGGGATAAAGAAGTAACTCCGGAAGAATGTAAAACCTCAATAGTCGTCCCCATTTTCAAAAAAGGCGACAGATCTGACAGCGAAAATTACAGAGGAATATCATTGCTCCCAACCACATACAAAATACTAACAAATGTCATACTGGCGAGAATCACACCGTACGCAGAAGAAATACTGGGAGACACCAATGCAGATCCTGTAGGAACCGGCTAACGAGCGACCATATGTTCACAATAAGGCAACTGCTGGAAAAGAAGTGGGAATATGGAGAGACGGTTCACCAACTGTTCGTTGACTTCAAAAAAGCCTACGACTCAGTCGCAAAGCAAAGACTCCACCATACTGTAGTTGAGCTGGGAATCCCGAAAAAATATTCCGCCCTCATTCAAATTTGCATGAACGAAAACAAAGGGCGAGTTAGAATAGAAAACCACCTCTCAGAACCATTTGATATCTGGAACGGACTAAAACAGGGGAATGGCCTCTCATCATGTCTTTTTAACTTTGTGCTCGGGTATGTCATTAGAAAGGTAGAAGACGACAACATAGCCGAATCATCCCTGAACGGGGTCACACAAGTGCTCGCATATGCGGATAACATAGCCGTTCTGGGCGATAATCGAGAAACTGTAAGTAAAAACAGTGAAATCATCATGCAAGCGGCAGAAGAGGTGGGCCTAGAAATAAATGAAGACAAAACAAAATACATGATTACGGCGAGAATAGGTGGACATCAGGGAACACATATAAACGTCAGGGGCAAGATATTTGAAAAAGTTAAAGAATTTAAATATCTGGAAACGATACTGATGGTCAGTAACGAAATGTCGAAGGAAATTAACTAAGGACTGCATTCGGGCAACGCTAGTTGACACACAGTCAGTAAACTGCTAAAATCCAAACTGCTGTCACGGAATATAAAGCTCCGTGTCTATAGAACCATAATCATGCCGATTGTTCTATACGGATTCGAAACATGGGGGCTCACAAAACGGGAAGAAAACAAATTCCGCGTATTCGAGTACACAGTTTTAAGGGGTATCTTTGGAGGTAAACGTGACGAGGGGGCAGAACGGTGGAAGAAACTCCACAACCACTAATTGTAGGAGCTATACCGCAAACCTACAATAATGAGAGTAATCAGGTCACGAAGATTAAGATGGCCCGGACATCCTGATATTTAACAGGATTTAACATTCAACTTATTGCCCCACCGCATGCTTGTTTATGGTACAACTAATAATTGAACCCAGGCATTTCTGAAAGTAAATTTGACCATTGCACAAGATGAAGGTTAAGAATGATCACAAATTCAAATTATATATCTTGGTGAGCGAGAAAATACTCGAATGGCTGCAGATTGAAAAATATCAGTATTATTGTAGTTATACCACAGTTTCACTTTATGGAAACATGGCTGATCTGTCGTTATATATGCGGACAGATACACCTTAAGCAGATGTTGCACTGGTCGACGCGAAACTCTGGTGTTGTTGCCAGTCAAAAATATTATCTCGAGAAGTGCTGGATAATCAGAAATTCTACGCGAGACTCGAAACCGCACAGCGGAATGACATATACGACGGACAGGGACCCCGCAAGAGTTGTAGAATATATGATGAAGACACCGATGGCTATAACCAAAGATGTAATATGAGATATAAAGTCTAAGTCCAACGTTGTTGACATTGGGTGTGCGTTTGTTATCGTACACAGCGTATAAAATTACAAAAATTCCAAGCCTAACAAAACCTTAGGAATCATAAAAACATATTTATATCTATACAACTTGTGTAATAAAACAGAATACATCGTTTAAGAAGTGAATTAACCTTTCACCAATTGAGTGAATAAAATGTGATACGCCACGGTGGTGAATATCTAACCGGATTACTTAAGTTGCTTTCCTTTTTAATTTAAATCAGGATAGTAAGATGCACAACCACGTTTTAATGTAAATCAAGATAGTAAGATGCAAATAACTAAAAAATGTATATATATCAAAACGTAAGTGGTACACAACAGTAACAATAATCTACACTGACGTTGAGATAGAAGGCACGGGTGGTCGAAAGTTGAAAATTGTGTAGTGGTTGTAGAATAAATAAAAACTATAGCATTCGTTTATGTTAGTAATACTGGCGGTGTACCATTAGCAGCGGCAATATTGATAACGGAGAGAAACAAGTAAATGACACAAATGGAAACAAAAAAACAGGAAAAAAATATTCAAACCTAATTTAAACGAAATAAAA